>OY821745.1:2500-5000 GCA_963682055.1 Primula veris | reverse complement strand
GGTTTAGGGTTTAGGGTTTAGGGTTTAGGGTTTAGGGTTTAGGGTTTAGGGTTTAGGGTTTAGGGTTTAGGGTTTAGGGTTTAGGGTTTAGGGTTTAGGGTTTAGGGTTTAGGGTTTAGGGTTTAGGGTTTAGGGTTTAGGGTTTAGGGTTTAGGGTTTAGGGTTTAGGGTTTAGGGTTTAGGGTTTAGGGTTTAGGGTTTAGGGTTTAGGGTTTAGGGTTTAGGGTTTAGGGTTTAGGGTTTAGGGTTTAGGGTTTAGGGTTTAGGGTTTAGGGTTTAGGGTTTAGGGTTTAGGGTTTAGGGTTTAGGGTTTAGGGTTTAGGGTTTAGGGTTTAGGGTTTAGGGTTTAGGGTTTAGGGTTTAGGGTTTAGGGTTTAGGGTTTAGGGTTTAGGGTTTAGGGTTTAGGGTTTAGGGTTTAGGGTTTAGGGTTTAGGGTTTAGGGTTTAGGGTTTAGGGTTTAGGGTTTAGGGTTTAGGGTTTAGGGTTTAGGGTTTAGGGTTTAGGGTTTAGGGTTTAGGGTTTAGGGTTTAGGGTTTAGGGTTTAGGGTTTAGGGTTTAGGGTTTAGGGTTTAGGGTTTAGGGTTTAGGGTTTAGGGTTTAGGGTTTAGGGTTTAGGGTTTAGGGTTTAGGGTTTAGGGTTTAGGGTTTAGGGTTTAGGGTTTAGGGTTTAGGGTTTAGGGTTTAGGGTTTAGGGTTTAGGGTTTAGGGTTTAGGGTTTAGGGTTTAGGGTTTAGGGTTTAGGGTTTAGGGTTTAGGGTTTAGGGTTTAGGGTTTAGGGTTTAGGGTTTAGGGTTTAGGGTTTAGGGTTTAGGGTTTAGGGTTTAGGGTTTAGGGTTTAGGGTTTAGGGTTTAGGGTTTAGGGTTTAGGGTTTAGGGTTTAGGGTTTAGGGTTTAGGGTTTAGGGTTTAGGGTTTAGGGTTTAGGGTTTAGGGTTTAGGGTTTAGGGTTTAGGGTTTAGGGTTTAGGGTTTAGGGTTTAGGGTTTAGGGTTTAGGGTTTAGGGTTTAGGGTTTAGGGTTTAGGGTTTAGGGTTTAGGGTTTAGGGTTTAGGGTTTAGGGTTTAGGGTTTAGGGTTTAGGGTTTAGGGTTTAGGGTTTAGGGTTTAGGGTTTAGGGTTTAGGGTTTAGGGTTTAGGGTTTAGGGTTTAGGGTTTAGGGTTTAGGGTTTAGGGTTTAGGGTTTAGGGTTTAGGGTTTAGGGTTTAGGGTTTAGGGTTTAGGGTTTAGGGTTTAGGGTTTAGGGTTTAGGGTTTAGGGTTTAGGGTTTAGGGTTTAGGGTTTAGGGTTTAGGGTTTAGGGTTTAGGGTTTAGGGTTTAGGGTTTAGGGTTTAGGGTTTAGGGTTTAGGGTTTAGGGTTTAGGGTTTAGGGTTTAGGGTTTAGGGTTTAGGGTTTAGGGTTTAGGGTTTAGGGTTTAGGGTTTAGGGTTTAGGGTTTAGGGTTTAGGGTTTAGGGTTTAGGGTTTAGGGTTTAGGGTTTAGGGTTTAGGGTTTAGGGTTTAGGGTTTAGGGTTTAGGGTTTAGGGTTTAGGGTTTAGGGTTTAGGGTTTAGGGTTTAGGGTTTAGGGTTTAGGGTTTAGGGTTTAGGGTTTAGGGTTTAGGGTTTAGGGTTTAGGGTTTAGGGTTTAGGGTTTAGGGTTTAGGGTTTAGGGTTTAGGGTTTAGGGTTTAGGGTTTAGGGTTTAGGGTTTAGGGTTTAGGGTTTAGGGTTTAGGGTTTAGGGTTTAGGGTTTAGGGTTTAGGGTTTAGGGTTTAGGGTTTAGGGTTTAGGGTTTAGGGTTTAGGGTTTAGGGTTTAGGGTTTAGGGTTTAGGGTTTAGGGTTTAGGGTTTAGGGTTTAGGGTTTAGGGTTTAGGGTTTAGGGTTTAGGGTTTAGGGTTTAGGGTTTAGGGTTTAGGGTTTAGGGTTTAGGGTTTAGGGTTTAGGGTTTAGGGTTTAGGGTTTAGGGTTTAGGGTTTAGGGTTTAGGGTTTAGGGTTTAGGGTTTAGGGTTTAGGGTTTAGGGTTTAGGGTTTAGGGTTTAGGGTTTAGGGTTTAGGGTTTAGGGTTTAGGGTTTAGGGTTTAGGGTTTAGGGTTTAGGGTTTAGGGTTTAGGGTTTAGGGTTTAGGGTTTAGGGTTTAGGGTTTAGGGTTTAGGGTTTAGGGTTTAGGGTTTAGGGTTTAGGGTTTAGGGTTTAGGGTTTAGGGTTTAGGGTTTAGGGTTTAGGGTTTAGGGTTTAGGGTTTAGGGTTTAGGGTTTAGGGTTTAGGGTTTAGGGTTTAGGGTTTAGGGTTTAGGGTTTAGGGTTTAGGGTTTAGGGTTTAGGGTTTAGGGTTTAGGGTTTAGGGTTTAGGGTTTAGGGTTTAGGGTTTAGGGTTTAGGGTTTAGGGTTTAGGGTTTAGGGTTTAGGGTTTAGGGTTTAGGGTTTAGGGTTTAGGGTTTAGGGTTTAGGGTTTAGGGTTTAGGGTTTAGGGTTTAGGGTTTAGGGTTTAGGGTTTAGGGTTTAGGGTTTAGGGTTTAGGGTTTAGG